>CM060253.1:12658372-12677150 GCA_030684275.1 Acipenser oxyrinchus oxyrinchus
TATATATATATATATATATATATATATATATATATATATATATATATATATATATATATATATTAGACACACACACACTGTAAAACTTCAAATAATCGTCTGTCTCCAATATGTGCCGGTCTGCTGGCAAATACTGTAAAATAATTGCCCGGTCTCTATTAAACGCCGGATCTCTGGCATTGCTATTGAAGCTGAGGAAGATGAGGAGGAGCCTGAGCGTAATGAACTGCTAAGAAGTGACCGCGATGAAAGAGACGCTCAGGATTAATCAATAATAATAATAATAGAAAACGTAAATTTAAGGTAGGCCTATATGTAATGCATATTTGTTTAATCCAGTTATTACGTTATTAAAAGTTTTGATAATTTTAAGTGTGCTGATAAGTAGGCCAGATACACACACCTCTTGGTACAAGTACAATGGTACAATGTACAAGTTTGAGATTAAACAATACATTATTTTTGATTATTCTACTTACTACTTTTATTGTTCATTTTTAAAAACATTTAGAAGTTATTATTAATAATAATAATAATAATAATAATAATAATAATAATAATAATAATAAACAATGACAGCTTTAATTCTGTTTTTTAAAACCAGTTAACCAGTGCATGCAAGAAGACCGTAATAATTTCGCTTTATACTTGAGGGTGTACATGTTGTAAAGCAAAACTGTTACTTAGTTCCCATTGACACACAACCTTTTAACAAAGTTGCTGGAATGTTTAAATTGAGTTACAAGGTTGTGTGTTAGCGGCTTCTCAATGACCGCATGAAGCATGTGAAGCGAGTGATCTAATATAAATGCCGGTGTTAAATAATCGCCGGTCTCCAATACGTGCTGTGTCTGCTGGCAAATATTGTAAATAAATGCTGGAGGCTGCTTTTTTTTTTTTAAATTTATTCGTTGCCAATTATTTTTATTATTTTCTCCCAATTTGGAATTGCCAATTATTTTATTATGGTCAGCTCACCGCTACCACCCCTGCGCTGACCTGGGAGGCGAGACGAACACACGCTGTCCTCCGAAGCATGTGCCGTCAGCCGACCGCTTTTTTTCACACTGCGGACTCACCATGCAGCCACCCAAGAGGTACAGCGTCGGAGGACGACGCAGCTCTCGGGCAGCTTACAGGCAAGCCCGCAGGCGCCCGGCCAGACTACAGGGGTCGCTGGTGCGCGGTGAGCCGAGGACACCCTGGCCGACCTAACCCTCCCTCCCCCCGGGCGGCGCTTGGTCAATTGCAATTGTGCGCCGCCCCCTGGAAGCTCCCGTCCTCGGTCGGCTGTGGAATAGGCTGGACTCGAACTCGCGACGTCCAGACTATAGAGCGCATCCTGCACTCCACGTGGAGCGCCTTTACTGGATGCGCCACTCGGGAGCCCCAATGCTGGAGGCTTTTAATTGAAGTTTTATGGTATAGGAGAGAGATTTGGATCTAGAACATTGAGTGCAGACGTTTTCTTGTTTTTGACGTTGAGGCTGAGTCTTTTAGTAATAATTAAATTGAAGATATTTGGTGTTGCAATTTAAATGTAAAGACATTAAGATGAAAGGCTTTAATGCATGAGATAGTTTTAGAAATGTGTATTGTCATTTGGACAGTAATGAGTACTGCTGTACATTCCAGTTTGGAAAAATAAAGGGCCCTTATCCTAACAAGGATTCGTTTTAGGGGCAAAAATGTATGGTATTGGCATGTTTCACGGTTTTACAACTTTTCTCTAGAATTAGGATTGGTAAGTGACATGTGTAGTGGAAAAGAACCTCTACTTTACTTTTCACCTCTCCAGTTTTTCTCTTTAAGATGGCATTAACCCTTTGCGGTCCTTTGTCAGACTGGGTCCGACATTGCAATTATTCCCATCAGGTCCTTTGTCGGACCCTGTCCGACATCATTTTAAAAACGCAAAAAACGCAAAAAAGTCGGTTTTTCAACGGAAAAAGCCGAGAAAACCATTCAATGGCCGAGTGGGAACGAAAGGAGCTGAGACAAGCCGATTTAAAAAAAAAAAAAAATAATAATAAAAAAAAAAAAGGCGTATCTCATGAATAGTCATACTAGCCCCTTGTTTCCATATGGGGCGGTCATATGGAAACAAGCTGGGAGTTACAGTATCAGCGCATAGAGACTATCACGGACATTTGCAGAGCTTTTTTGAGATGTTATAGCAATAAAATAATGACTTGGATTGCATTATTGAGGAGTTTGGTGATAAAACGAGTCATCAGGAGACGATTGATCGGTACGTACGACTATTATTATTATTATTTTTAATTTGGTAGCATATGTGAAAGCGATAGCAAACGAAAGGGTGGTGCGGGGCTGGAGATCCCTAGTGAGTGCTTTGTTGATATGCAGGGCCATTTAAACCCGTTTGACTGTGGAAAAATACTTTTAAACAGCTGCCTAAAATTAACTGCTGCGTGTGAAAATAAATTGGACCTGGCGAGCCTGACGCAGAATTAATAAATGGACCGCAAAGGGTTAATATGTAGAGTTTATGCTCCTCTTATGCCCCCAGAAGAGAGATTTATAAAATCAATAAGGTCTGTGAAACTAATAGTGATTAGCAGTGGGCCAAGACACGCTATGCAGTATCAGAATTTATACCATGGTGATTTACATTTATAAGAGTTCTGTTGTGTGATTAGTTGGACTAATGATGGCTAAATTGCCAGAAATACTTGTCCCAGTTAGATGAACTTTTACCTTGACATGCTGTATGTTGCAAATAGTAGTACTGTACCACTTTAAATGTAGGTCGGAATCTTATGTGGTACTTTTGACAATTAAAACACTGGCCATAATGTAATTAAACAAAAAAAAAAACTTTCTGCATTAGTTTACTGCATGTCGATATGCTTTTTCATGGTGCCTGCTTGCACCATGAATGATTGCTCTTGGAATTTCATGTTTATTTAGTTTTTCAGTCCAGCACATTGCAGACATTGTTGTTTCTGATTGTTCTACACACAACAGGAAGGTTACATTCCCATTAATTATTCATTCATATCAATAAGCTCAAGGTAAACGGCCAAGGAAAAACAAATACAACTCTGACTTCTGTTAGATGGTCGGTAAATGTGTGTTACATTTCAGGTCCTACTGTACAGGCTCAGTGTTACTGTGGTGTGCTATCGAGTGGATTTGCTATGGTAAATAACTGCCATGTTCATATGTAAGCCTTGATCTGTGGTTTGATTTGTTAAGGTTCATTTGCAAGAAGAGCTCACTAATGTAAGTGTTTCCAAATTTGGGGAACTAGTTGATTGGAACATACTGGTAGAACCCTTGCTGTGGCACTTGATTGAATGTATCCTTGAGATGCTGTTTGTTTGTGAACTGAAAATCGAGAGCTCGTTTTGCATATCGGGCAGGGCAGTTGTCACATTACAATGTAAAAAGTTACGGTTTGACACATGTTGCTGCCACAGATTTTGCTTGGCTTTGAAAGCTCTCACCTCTTCATCCATTAGTGTTACAATCTGCTTTGGCCTTTGGAGTTTGTTGTTTAAAATATTCATTCGCTCGGTGAGGTCAACAAGAAACATGAAGTCCTGTATTTGACGCAAGTGAAAGGACTGCTTCAGCACTGCCCCGTGGCTCAGCCATCGTACATTGGTAAATATACAGTAAATCCTCATACTACAATTCCAACTCCTTTAACAAGGCACAAAACTGTTGATGTTGCAAACCTCAGCTGCGGATGAAAGACACACACGATGCTCGTTACGTACATGTTCAAATTCTGCAACTTTTCCACACGGTGCCTATTGATGCAGAATGCAGTGTAATAAAATTGGTACTTAAGCATTTGTTTATTTTGTTTTTTCCTTTTTGGCAACTGATATTACATTTTACTCAAAGTAAAATAAACAAGCCTTCGCTTCACTATCCTAATCAAAATGATGTGTTCTGTGCTTTTACATGTGTACATGAGGAAATGCATCCTGTGCGCCATTTGATTGGCTGTTATTTTACTACCTCGGAGCTATGATTGACTTAATGGGAATGTCACTCATACATTGAGTTGAATACATGTGTTATATTAAAGAGGCGGGTTGTTTTAACCCTTTGCGGTCCATTTATTCAGCGCGTCTCTGGCGCGCCAGGTCCAATTTATTTTCACACACACAGTTTATTTCAGACATGCTGTTTAAAAGTATTTTCTTTCACAGTAAAACAGGTTTAAAAGGCACTGCATATCAACAGGACACTCAGTACTGCATCTCCAGCCCAGCCCCGCCCCACCCCTTGTTCGCTGTATTTTTCATATACCTCTTCATAGTCGTGCATACCGATGAATCATCTCCTTATCACTCGTTTTATCACCAAACTCCTCAATAATGCGAATCAACAGTGCCTGTTGATGCAGAAGCAGCTATCTTGTTTGTTTATGTCCATGTTATCTCTGTGGTGCTATGCGTATTGCTCAGCCCCTTTTTTTTGGCTCCTATCGGTCTCACTCTGCCATTGAATGGTTTTCTCGGCTTTTTCCAGAGAAAAAATGACTAGAGACCTGTGTTTTACGTCTTTTTGATGATGTCGGACCCTGTCCTGACCGGAAAGGGAAAATTGTAATGTTGGACCTGGCCCGACATAGGACCGCAAAGGGTTAAAGAAGAATTCTAAAACGCTGTTAGATTGAGCTCAATATGACCGTGCTTCAAGGAATTTTCAATCACATGTGTTCACTGGCAGTGTCACTCTGATTTTTCCATCTGTGAGCACCATACTCATTAACTGCACAATACTCATTAAGTGTTTTCCTCTTTTGCCCCATTTTCAAATCAAACTAGTAACTGTCACCATATATATCTATAGCAAAAGTTTACCTACACCTTAACCCGCTACTTTCAAAGTAGGCGCTTAGAATGACAGGCGCTGTAGCTGGCAAATGAAAGTGCACAGTTAGTGCAGCTTGATGATTGACAGTCATTTAAACGAATGAGAGCATTCTAGAGCTGCTTGTCAACAAGATCTGTCAGAAAAGGATGAAATGACTGACAGTGAAACTATTAGCCTACTAAGAAACCACCGAGATGACGGACAGCGACCCCTAGCCATTCAGAATGGAACGGACACAGAACAGACGAGAGATGATTTCTATTGTTATTGTTGAAAATAAAAAATAGCAAGTGGTTTTACTGATGTTTATCCTATGTAAATTTATTTCAGTCGAACTCATAGTTTCTGGGAATTCGATATTTAACAAGCTTTACTGATTCAAATTGAAAAGTAGCAAGCCTACATATTAGCTTTTGACTTGATGTACATAACTGCATCTCTTCACAACTGTTGAAATGTACTGCATTTAAAAGATCAAATTAGTGAATCTGAACAGCAGAGGATCATTTACTTTATTCAGGCAAGCAGTATTCTTGGAGACATTTTCAGTGCACTGCTGCTCCTCCTCACAGATGGACGGTGTCACTACCTCATGGAAGAGGTCAGGAACAGGCTGTGCTGGCAGCTATGATTTTATCAAAACAAATGCAACAAAACAAAGCTCAGCAAAACAAGGTGTATTTTATTATAGCTGATAGTGTAAGGATTGTTGCCCATGTTGCCAAACCGGTAACACAGCAGTAACGACCCATGATGTCATACGGAACACACAAGCCAGATTTGTTTTTTTTAACCGCTCTTCCAGCAGTGATCAGAGGTCACACCACTGATCTCAAACCCGAGTTCACTGGAACTGACATGTTGAAGAGACCTTTGAAACAGATTTTAAACTTAGAAGTGTAAAAAGCTGTCAGGATGTTAACAATGAAAAGAGAAATTACAGGTGCGTTATTTAAACCGTTGTAGCAATGCGTCGGAAGGTACAGTATAGTGCTGTATGTTTCAGAACCCTGCTACTTACTCTTTAAAGCCAACTAACTGTAAGGTCTTTGATGCTATGGTATGTCCACCTACTGTAGCAGCCAAGTTATTTGTCAGTAGACACAAAACATAAAGTCTATATGGCTGTATTATCTTCATGAATTTTTCAGCTGAAAGAGAGTATTTATACACAGCAGAAGCAGAAATAGCAATGTTCCCAGAGGGAATTCCATATTAATGTTTTTGCAGTAACTAAGATGTGAGATCATTTACTAGTCCTATGCCCTTTGGAATTTAATTAAATCATAATGTAGCACTAGCAATATAATGTATGCAAGAGATGTCTGACCGTGTTCAAATGCCTTTTAATTGACAGAAAGCCACACCAGAACACTGGGCTTTATTCAGGTTGTATTAAATAAAGTACTAATTCAATACTGTAGCTATCATAGTATGTTAACTGCAACTTTTCTTTCAGACTTGATATAAATTTTTAAAACAAAGTATCAGATGAAATTCTTATTTTGAAGCGATTCATGTTAGAGTGTCCCCTTACCTTCAGCAATGGATATTCTTGCAATAGCTTTATATTATTGCAGTTATTCATATATGGTATGTCTCAAATATGTTAAAAGCTGCTCTTCAGTCTTTTTTTATTGTTTGCCTACCATAGACGTGTGTAATGTACTGTAGGCTAGATCAGTCAAACTGTCTTTACATTACTAAGTGCCAGCACCATCCAGTTTACAGCAGTTTATTACTTGCAAAATGAAAGCAAACTTGTTTTCAAAGTGGCCTGTGTATTAGGTACAATAGTAGCAGGAGGATGGCTGTTTCATAGCTACAGTAAAAAAGAGGCCAGAAAGCTTCTGGGAGGAGGAAAGCTTGTCTGGCTGCAACTACTGTTGGCATTGACAATGTTGGCTTACTAGTTTATTTAGTGTCTGGTGTCTGATAAAGCAGGTTACACAGGCTAACCCAGAAATCTTATTTTAATGTAGAACATAACATGATTGAGGGACACACAGCTTTCAAATGCATTTTATACTTGCGTAGTATGTGGTATACAATACAGTAATATGTCTAGAGACTCAGAGTCGTAGGGTCGCTACAGTGGTAAGAAAGCAGCTGCTGACTCAGGGGCACATGAGTCAGTGTAGTAGGCTAGTTATGTTACAGTGTGTTTGAAATAAAGGTCAAAGTTTGTTATTGCTAGTTAAAATACTTAGCTGAATGCACTTGGATACGTTGTTAACATTTACTGTAGTCAACCAGTACTGTAGATAAGCTGGCTGGCACACCTCTCTCTGCATCTCTGAACAGTCTTCATTGTTCACTGTAGACATTTCAGGGTTATTTTTATTTATTTTTTGGCTTATGAACAAGTACATGCTTTTGCAATCAGCAGAGTTTGATATAAAGGTAGCATTTTCTGTATGCTGAAGGATCATAATTATAACAGCACCTTACGTTCATGGATTTAGGGCTGCAATGAAGGATACATTTTGACCTTCAAGGTTCGAACGGTTACCGAAGGAAGGTTCGAACCTTTGGTACTAATTTGCATAATTTACTGGTGACGCCACCATAGCTATTTGTTTATATCCGATATATGTTTCAAACATATTCTACCATAGCAATTCTCTTACACTGTCTTGTACACTAGGTATTCAGTACATATTTTACTGAAGCACTACAAGCACTATAGGTACCTGCTTTGGATATTATACCCTGCTACGTATAACGATTTGGTAGTGGATTTTAACACAACATTTTTTATTTACATAATATGCATTATACAAATCCAAAGATCCAGTGGCTAGCAAACAAACCTTCAAGCACAGCCCTACATGGATTTGAATTTTACTTTTAAGTCTGACCTGTGTGTGTTTTATTTAACCAGCCATCTACACTATATCTCGACTACAGTACTTGCTATCATCAGAAAACTTCCCAGTCTTTGTTTTAATTGATTTTCTCTCTGGGGGAACGCATTGAGCTGTTTGTCATCTTCTGCTTTTAAAGCAGTGGAATCAATACAGTATGCGAAGTCTGTGATCAGAAATCCTCAAAGTTGGTCTTTAATGCAGTCTGGCATTCTTCTGACCATTTCAAAAGTATTCAGCCACAATTATCCAAATGTTTCATCCCCCTTCCTCGATAGAACGATCATCATTAGCAATCTTTAATTGGAAATGCAAGTTTTGTGAAGAAAAAAGTTGGAGACTTGTTTAGAGCCTTAATATGCATTGTCTTGGTGTGTTGTGTTGGAAACTTTTAATGAGGTTGAAATAATACAAAATGGGCAGCAAATTGAAGCTTCTATCTACAGTATGAAGTAGCTTTGCTGGTATTTGGTTTGGTACACATTGTTTTCAAAACGTCTTCTGTATTTACAAGTGCTGTAGGAACCAATGCTTAGGCCAAATAAAAAAATGTGTGTGGTTCGGGTTACCCGACTGACCCTATTTTTTGCTGATAACGGACTAAACGTTTCGCTATCAATCTGAAAAACTGACCTCTGTGTGCAGCCACGTTTTCACTCATGCGATTTTCCAGAAGCCGCGTAGTAAACAAGATCTTCAGTTCATATAAAATGTTGGAGTCTGAGCAGCACTCTGGGGTGAAACCCCATTTTTCACGCTCCATCTTCATTGTTTATCTTGAATAGTAGCCTATTTTTATTTCTCACCAGCACGTTATCGTTTAATGTTGCAGACACATTTTTTCCTTGTACTGTGTCTGCGTGTGCTCTCTGGCTAAACAGTAGCCTACTGAAACTGGCAAGCGGCATCAAAAACTGAAATTACATGGCAACTGGTTTTTAAAGAGCGATCGCATGTTAGTTTTTTAAAAGAATGTTATCACATAACATGTGTTGACTCAGTTATGACATTTCTAAAATAAACTAAGTACAATAACTGACAAACTAAACACTATCCGACAACTCGATGAAAAACAGCACACACCTGATTTTACTAGGCTATAACAGAGCTCGAATTTCAGCGCGGAATCGCGCATTTTCCAAGTTGCTCCGGCAAATCTGCAACTTTCAGTGCTGGAAAAACCCAGAGATATTTTAAGACAACAAGCTACTGTATTTTTCACCCAATTTAGAATGCCTGAAACATTACAACAGTCTCTATGGAAGTGGGTGTCAGTGACGAAAGCACTGTGAGCTACATTTGGAGTAGTTTTGGTTAAAATAAATAAATAAATACATAAAAGTAGTGCTGGATATTTTAAGTGCCACGAGACTTTATTCTCTCGTACGTGATTCACGGCCGCTATCTTTAAGCATTATAGAAACTCAGTACACTGCAGTATAAGTAAACAGTTTTGAAACAAATAAAAATATGATATTAAGTGTTACTAGGTGTTTAGCAATCTATGTGTTGTTTAGCAAGCGGTGACTTTGCCTTTAACTCTTAAAACTCCATTCATTTTGGGGTGCCAGCGCACCAAAGGTTACTCAGGCACCGTAAAAGCCAGCTACCTGGCTTGTTTAAAAGTACAGACTCGGGGCTTTCCAAAGACATACTCAGTGTGTGTATGTGGTACCCCTAGTCGGAATTACGACTGCCTGAAGTTAAGCCTCTCACATGTGACAGAGTTCACAGCTTAGGTTTCGTTTTATTGCTCTGTCATTGTAGCAGCTAGACTGAAAGGGGCGGTATCGTTGGAAAACTTAGAAGCTCAGCTTCCCCCCATGTTCATTTTATATTGCGGTTCAATGGTGCATTTTTTTTTTTTTTTTTTTTAGCATCTATGATTACGATATAAATAGCAGTGCCCAAACATGATTTTTTTGGAAAAGCTTTTTTTTTTTTTTTTTTTTAACATATATTCTGATCTCTACCACATATAGTATGCCTGATCATGTTGCAATTTATATACTGTGAAAGAATGTTGTGGCCTTTCATTTGATGTTACATGCATGCAGTACAAACTATCCAGTAGTTAAACATACATAAGTGAAAAACAGACAGAAATAGGGCTGAGTGTAAAAAACTTTTAAAAAATGAATGCACCTTTTTCTTCTGCTGCATGCAAAAACTTCACGTCAGGCAATGGCAAAAGCAATGGACAGTGCTCTGTCTCACAGTGATGAACACCTGTTAGGTCTCCTGAAAGCAGCTTATTTTAAAGCAACACCAGTGTGAATGATGAATGAAGTAAAATATATATACATAGTTTTTTTATATGCAGAAGTGTTTTTTTTTTTTTTTTTTTTTGCCATTCCCCTCTAAAATTTTGGAATCCTCCCATTGGCTGCAGCATAGGGGGGAAATCCCCCAGCACACAAAAATGAAATTCAAGCCCTGCTAGAATATAAACCTTCTTTCTTTATTTTATTGCATACATTTTGTCATCTTAATTTTTTTATTTGTGACCTGCTATTTTGTCTGATTTTAATGTATTTTTTTTTTTAATTGTACGCATTTTATGGCTTGTTTCTTATTTCTGTGATGTCTGTATGGTCTTTTATATATTTTTTTAATTGTAAAAGAACTTTGGGATACTATATTGTATGTAAAAAGGGTACATGCTAGGCTAATATTGTTGTTTTTTATGCTTTTGTTTTTATTTATTTGCACCCTGCAGTTTCATGGTCTTTTTCTAATTTGTGGACGGAATATCCTCCAGTTTCAAATAATCATTTTTTTTAATTTTAAGTGCTTAAACTTTTTTGGGGGACCAGTTAGGCGTGAATAGTCAGATTGTTTTCCAACTAGTTTCATGTGGGTACATCCAGCATTAACATTTTTAAAAATCCAGTATTGCACTGATTGTAGCCTTGCAGCCAAATAATATTTCTTAACAGACAAGGATAGCCCTCCTAGTTTAGACAGTGAGTCTTCTTTATTCTGGGCTGGGAACCTTCGATAGAAAATCTACCCAACAGAGAGATTGGGAGCATTTTCCAGTTCAGCATCTTCTACTATTAATTCTAATTATTATACTGATTATTGGTGACCTCAAACTTAGTTCCAATCTTCACATAATATAATGATTTAGATGCAAATAAACATTTTCTCATCCAACTAACAGTATGATTTTTCAAGAAGGTAATTTATTTTCAAGTTCCCTAACAATCCAATTATTCGATCATGATTTTAACGTCCATGTAACTGCTGTCAGTTCACGTCCAACTATTGCAACTTACAAAAATCATTACAATAGCACTTTCACCCTTTGCAGGAAATTAAATCACTGTGAGCAAATTTTCAGAAACTTGCTCATATCACTAACGTGCCTATATGTAGACATTATTCTTGAAAAGGTTTCTTTGTAATGGCTTATCCTACAAGGTTGACATTAAATGTTGGGGCTATTTACAATGATGCATATTAAATATAGAACACAGTAAAACATCGCAATCCAAACACCTAGGGAAGTAGCGTCTTCGAAAACAGAAACAATGTATTAAGTACCAGCAACAAAGTTAGTTCTGCCTGCAGCGGACGTGTTTTGCAGAATGCTTTAATTCAGCTCGGCAGGCAGTGTTCTGCAGCGCCCTGTACTGTGTTGGGAAATCACAGGGGCATCAAGTATGACGTTCGGATTTGTGATGTTTTACTGTATATGAATACTAGTTCACTTTGACCTGGTTAATCCAACATTTTTCATTTGTCAAAATTGAAATATGACATAGATTTGAGATATTAATGTGACTTGCAAATACATCATTGCAAAACATGTTTGTATAAGATAAACAAGGATGCACTCTTTAAAGAAAAGCTGTTTAGTGTCTAAACACAAGTACCATGATCTTAATAATCAGGGGTTAATAACAGCCTGAAATGCAAAGTGAAATTCATGCAGTTTAATATGTTAATTTGAAAATGCACAAAAAACCTCAACATATGTAGGAGTTTTAAAGCTAAAACTCAGATTTGTTTCACTTTGTTAATTCATTGCCACGTCTGTTTTAAGTTATTTTCTCATTCCATCAATATTAAAATTATTGCAGATGTGTTATTTTTAATAGGAGACTGTCATCTTTGTTCTTTTTTCCCCCCTCTACTACAAAAATTATTTTATTCACAGCGTTTTATGGCAAAAAATAGTTCACAGTGTAGAAAGTAATTTAATCACAGTCATTAAGCGTCGCATGCTGCTGTATTTTAGTCCCAGTGGTTTCAGTCCTTAGAGCTACCTGCCTATATCATAAAACAAGGCAGGCAGAAAGTTTATTAATTATTATTATTATTTATTTCTTGGCAGACACCCTTATCCAGGGCAACTTACAATTGTTACAAGATATCACATTATTTTTACATACAATTACCCATTTATACAGTCGGGTTTTTACTGGAGCAATCTAGGTAAAGTACATTGCTCAAGGGTACAGCAGCAGTGTCCCCACCTGGGATTGAACCCACGACCCTCCGGTCTAGAGTCCAGAGCCCTAACCACTGCTCCACACTGCTACCCAGATGCACCCTCAAAATGAGACTGAGCCAGCTGTGAGGTGGAGAAAGGGGAGGTGGTGGGAGAATGAAGTAAGATGACGGTGTAACTAATGAAAGTACAACAGGGGTACCTATTAACAGTGTACTGTAAACTATCACTTGACACTTTTACCATGTTCACACTGCTTATTCTGGAAATAAAATAAAGGTTTTACCTACCTACCTACCTACCTACCTACCCTAGTTTTTTTTTCCCCAGCATAACCAGAACCACACACGTTTTTTTATTTGGCCTTACAATAATGCCCCTGGCGACTGAGAGGCACACACTTTACATACAATATGTTATCTACAGTATCGGATCATACAGTACAGGCAGTGCGACTGTAACGTGATTCACGCAGGATTCCTGCGTTTATAGATCAAGCGCACGTGGACATTGCAGGAATGGTCTGTGAAAGTAGCGTTAAGCTTGAGTGAAGGACGCGTTAAGATCGAGTGTCGTCAGGCACTGAAGGGAGCGCTGTGGAGCACAGGCCCTGCGAGCTAAATGCTTGTACAGCACTGCACGTTAGTGTCAGTTAAGCAGTGATTTTTTTTTTTCTCTTCCTCTTTTTAAAACCATTTCATACTCGCACATATATGCTCCAGTTCAAAATCAATAAACAACCTAATTTTATTAATATTACAGAAATGTATCTTAAAAGGCTACACGTTTTAACATAATAATGCATGTAACAAAATAAGTAATTTTTGTTATTTTTCACAGATACAAAAAGGTTGTTCACTAATACGTTTAAAAAAAAAAAAAAATAGCAAATATTTCGCACAGAGCACATCACACCATAAATCCTTTAACCAACTATACTTGGAACAATAAAATCCCAGTTATTTATTATTTATTTTATTTCTTAGCAGACGCCCTTGTCCAGTAGTTAAAATGCGCAAGCTTACAGTAATAATAGTCAGTTGTATTTTGAATAACCCTACTAACGTAAAAGGCTGTGGTGTTTAAGCCTGCATAAAAGCAGGTAGCAGACAGTGGGAGCGATAGGTTTTGATGGTGATGATTGGGAGTGTTTTGCCAGTACAAATAAAGAAAAGGTATTGTTTGGTAAACTGACTATCATTTATTTACAGGGTAAAAGTGCTCAGCCTTTTACTGATATTAGTTTAGGGTAAAAGGAAGCTGTAGGTAGGCTCCAGAGGAGCTAGGCTTGTTTTTGTTTTTTGCCACTGTGCGCTTAAACGAAACGTACCAGTCCGCTATTAATTTTGGTGCACCCACACGTCACAGTGATACAGACAATATCACAATACATTAAACCAGACAACAAACACTTAAATCTCATTTTTTTCTACTGCATTTAAGTTACTTAAGTAATTTCTTATTGACACTTGGTAAGAAATAATAAAAAAAAGACCAAAAAAGATTTGTTATTTTAGATATCATCTTGTTTATCTAGTTTGAAATTTCTCACACGGTGGTGAAACTGAAGTAAACAATAATAAAATACCTAAATGTCTTCATAATGATTACATGGCGATCTGGAAAGATCACATTTACACTGACTGTTGGCTGGATTTATTTTTATTTATGTACAGTTACTTATTTGTTTTGTATTGACCGAATTAAGAAAGAAAAGGAAGGAATATATACCTGTGTTTATTCTACCAAGATTGATATTGAACATAACCATTACAAGCCAGTAATACTGTATATTGAAACAGAATCAGATAAAAAGAAACCTATGGGGAAAAAGCAGAAATGTATTGTGCACATAATGAAATCAAAATTACAGTTATTATTAAACAACTCTCTTCCCTCTCATGCTCTGTGTTTACATCCATTCAACACATGTTGCTGTCTGTAATGCTGCAGTTCCCTCATTGACCACAATAAGAATGTGGCGTGAGAGTAGGGTGAAGACAGAGTGAAAGCTGCAGGAATGCAGCGTGTTGATGGCGTTCGCTCACGGGAATCACGCTACATTCACACTGCATGTACTTTAGGAATATTTGGAGAGGCCTGTCTGCCAATCATTTGTACGGTTGTAGTAACTATGAGGTCATTTTTATTGTTATTTAGAGAATAGTTTATCAAATACATTATTGAGAGCATCGGAATCTGGGGATCCAGAGCAACCAGTCACTGTATTGCATGAATCTTATGTGCAGAATAAGCTTACTAATTTAAAATAATAATAGGCACGCAGGCAATAAAAATGTGCATTATAAATATAATATGGGAGATACTGAAATTGAAGAAGGAATCTATGAAAAATACCTAGGAGTTTGTTGACTCAGAAATGTCTTCATCTAGACAATGTGGGGAAGCTATAAAAAAGGCCAACAAAATGCTCGGATATATTGTGAGAAGTGTTGAATTTAAATCAAGGGAAGTAATGTTAAAACTTTACAATGCATTAGTAAGACCTCAATTAGAATATTGTGTTCAGTTCTGGTCACCTATTTACAAAAAGGATATTGCTGCTCTAGAAAGAGTGCAAAGAAGAGCAACCAGAATTATCCCGGGTTTAAAAGGCATGTCGTATGCAGACAGGCTAAAATAATTGATTCTGTTCAGTCTTGAACAAAGATGACTACGCAGTGATCTGATTCAAGCATTCAAAATCCTAAAAGGTATAGACAATGTCGACCCAGGGGACTTTTTTGACCTGAAAAAAGAAACAAGAACCAGGGGTCACAAATGGAGATTAGATAAAGGGGCATTCAGAACAGAAAATATGAGGCACTTTTTTTACACAGGGTATGGATGATGTGAGGGTATGGAACCAACTTCCCAGTAATCTTGTTGAAGCTGACACCCTGGAATCCTTCAAGAAGCTGCTTGATGAGATTCTGGGATTAATAAGCTACTAACAACCAAACGAGCAAGATGGGCTGACTGGCCTCCTCTCGTTTGTAAACTTTCTTATATTCTTATTAATAATTTGACACTTAGTAAATCTTTATTGGCACATGTTTTTGTCATAATTTTACCTCAAAGTATTAAAACGGTGTGAGAATCTGCAATAACAAACAGGAACTCGGATTCTCATCAGATTAACTACTGTACAGTTTTAATATTGAAACTATGAGATACTATCTTGATAAAAAAAAGACCATTAACCAGTATGACATAAGATGTCTGGAGCCAAATCATTGGTAATTCCTCCAGTGTTTAGTTTTATTGCTTTAATAGTTTAAATGTCTGCCCAAGGAAGCAAGCCTTTATTCTGAAATTCCAAGAGATCTCTCTGTCCCAGCCCTCTGGCTAATGTAATTTATTCAGTAACAAGAGGAAATAATGGAAATTCTACTTTTATTGAGCAATGTGGTATTTCAAACAGACTATCATAGCTCAGATGAGAGTCAGTACTCTTAGCTCAGATGAGAGTCAGTACTCTTGAAGTGTTCTTCTTAAGCAAGGTAATTGGGCTGTATTAACTGATTCTAAAAGCTTGCCCTGTCAATTACATTACTGGAGGGGGATCACTTTGGTTTTATATTTAAAACTCCTTGGTAATTCCGTGCTAATTAATCTCTGTACAGAAATGATCTTGTTTCATAGATCATTTCTGTACAGTAGCTGCAGTTTTGTGTGTGTGTGTGTGTGTGTGTGTGTGTGTGTTTTGTAATTACCACTTTAAAAAATATTTACAGATTTTTCTCCTGAAATTTTGCTTTGCTTATCTTGGTCCTCCAGATGCAGTACTTCTTGAAACCACTATTGGTTCATGTATTCTGAACAAGTGGGAGCTTGGCTTTTATGCATTAGTCACATTTGCTTAGTCAGGTTTGCTCGGGCACTGCAGGTTTAAGTTTACTATTTGCATTACATTTCTACCTTTTACAGCCAACAGTATTTATTTGGGGGAAAAATTGCTTTATTTACTATATCATTTTTATATCATTAACCTAAAGTGCTGGTATTTTAGCTCAGTTCGTAGACTACCATATGGATCAGAATAGCTTAAGCTACGTTTCTGTAGGAAAACTTATGTTTGTATGTGTTTATAATAGTGATGGGTGAGGCGGAGGCAATTTATCAATGTATCGTTTGACAACTATCAATCGTTTTTGTGTAAAGGGTTTAAGCAAAGCTTTTATTTTTTATTAAAGTTGGAATCTGCAGTTTTTTGCATTAAGCGCAGAGATTCTCTGCTCCCCTCAGGAATAAAATAAGAGAATAAAAATGTGTATTTGTAAAAAGCATACCATCTCAAAATCTCATGCTTTCAATCATAAGATCTGCCTTTTTACATATTGCATCAACATAGTTCTATTATTTTCCAGTGTAACTATTTTAGATTAACAAAGTTAACATACAAAATAGTACAAATAATGGTAGTAGAAATAGACATAAAGACAAGCTTACCATGAAATGTTTTCTTTTGAAAATCACCCGTTCACGACGTAAAAATCAGTATTGTAGAATATGTACCAACTACTTCGTAATATAAACAACATTATAAGATAAGGATGAGAAGGGGATCTGTAGTCTTTTACATCTGTGTTTTAGAAATGCACTGCTGTTATTTTTTTGCGTTTTTATTAAAATGTCCTTTATAAAACACAGAATTCAGCGTAAACAAGACCTCTGGAGATGGCACCCTACAAAACTTCAAACAAAATCTGGATTTATTCATCTGAACTACCCCCAAGTAAAAATGAAGAAAAACAACCAAGATCATTCCAAAAGTTGTTTCTTTGGTCAGAAGCATCCAGGCAACGTCAGTCCCTAGTGAGCAGGTATTCAGTAATGCTGGGCAGATTGGAAGCAAGTGCCAGTCATCGCTTAAATTAAAACAAAATGTGGATACTAGTATCATGTTCCTTAACACAATTCAAAAATAAGCCATGGACAATCAAGTTTATTGTATATTAAAGATACAATAAACCCTATACATACCAATCATTGTTAGTCTCGTGGGCAAAGAAACACACACACAAGTATTATTTAACCATGTTATTCCATTGATTGGCGTTTAGGTACCAAACACTATTTGCATGCTGCATTAAGTTTGGCACTATTGGCCGTCTGTAAAGTGTTGCCAGTGTCGTGCCAAATCTTACATTATTTCACGATATGTGAATGCTATCATGTGGTTCCAGTATTTTTTTTCCAGTGCGTGCAAGTGGTCTAGTCTGCTAGCAGCTAGGAGTGGGTATTGGGACTGAGGATCTGTATCTGAAAACAATATTGCGATATATTGTGATACATATTGGAATTCAATGTTGAATGTTGAATTTTTGCTATCAAAATAAATCTACATATATAAACTGTGCTTTTTGTAATTTTATGGAATTTAAAGTATTAGAATGTAATATGACAAATTAAACTCTCATATGAAATGCCCAGTGTGATGGGGTGCTAGCTCGCCCCTATAATTTGTGGTGTTTGTTATTTTTACTGTTTTCATTATGTTTATTGTGATTCTTGTTTGGTTTGAATCGGCAGGGAGGGGGTTAAATTCCTCCCTGCGAAAATACATGTGAGAATGTGGCTGGAGACTTAAGTGCTTAATTGTTAATTATTGGGTAATTGGGCTCTAGCCACAGACTATAAAAGGCAGGTGAAATCCTTTGTTTGGGGAGGGTGGTTTGGAGTGTTTTTGTTTTGAAGAGACACAGAGTAAGTGTTGTCTGTAGAATGATTAATTGTGTTCCAGTGTTTTGTTTGAAACCTTTTGTTTAGTGTTTATACCTTTTGTTTGGCCCTTGTGCCTTTTTATTTGTGTTTTGTTTATTAAAATATTTTGGTTTCATTGCATTTTCTGTCCCTGAGTCTTCCCTCTGCTGCTATCCTGCCACACACAGTAACTAATTTTTGTTGGATCCTCTGTATGTGCATGTGCTCCCAATTTGAAAAATAGAAAGATTTCTATAACCATGCGCAAAAAAAATAAAAATAACCATGTGCAAATAATGCCTGAGATTTCAAATCTCGCTCTTCGAGTGAGTAGAACAAGCTGTGCAGTACAGTAGTTTCTCTGCATTGATTGAATTGTAAGCACTTTTTTTGTTTTGGATCTGACAATACAGACTAAGTCAGGTTGATTTACGCTTTCCTGTTAAGCTACAATCCAAATTTATTTTTATTTAATTTTTTTTACAAACGACTTCAGCTTTAAAGGTTAATGTGTGTGTTTTTTATGAAGATTTAAAATTACATTACAGTGGACTTACACAGCACCCTTTTTTCAGGCAAACCCTTTACTTTGTATTTCACCATTTAACACGAGAACCACCGTGGTTACACTCATACCTAAAACCGCCACATTTTAAACAACATTAATATTAAAATGAAAGAAACTTTCGGATACAACTAAAGTTTTATTCAAGCACGTCCTATCAAACATCTGCACAGCGGAAACACCGTATTTAAATGAAACATAATTGATTATTTTCTAACTTCCCACATATAAAGCACTACTTCAAATAACTATAATAAAATAAACATTTCAAAAGAAACTAGTGTGTAAACAGGTATATGTACATACAAAACTGTAAAAATGAAA
>CM060253.1:12677650-12703842 GCA_030684275.1 Acipenser oxyrinchus oxyrinchus
TTATATATATACAGTACTGTGCAAAAGTTTTAGGCAGGTGTGAAAAAATGCTGTAAAGTAAGAATGCTTTCAAAAATAGACATGTTAATAGATTATATTTATCAATTAACTAAATGCAAAGTGAGTGAACAGAAGAAAAATCTAAATCAAATCCATATTTGGTGTGACCACCCTTTGCCTTCAAAACAGCATCAAGCATCAATTCTTCTAGGTACACTTGCACACAGTTTTTGAAGGAACTCGGCAGGTAGGTTGGCCCAAACATCTTGGAGAACTAACCACAGTTCTTCTGTGGATTTAGGCAGCCTCAGTTGCTTCTCTCTCTTCATGTAATCCCAGACAGACTTCGATGATGTTGAGATCAGGGCTCTGTGGGGGCCATACCATCACTTCCAGGACTCCTTGTTCTTCTTTACGCTGAAGATAGTTCTTAATGACTTTCGCTGTATGTTTGGGGTCGTTGTCATGCTGCAGAATAAATTTGGGGCCAATCAGATGCCTCCCTGATGGTATTGCATGATGGATAAGTATCTGCCTGTACTTCTCAGCATTGAGGAGACCATTAATTCTGACCAAATCCCCAACTCCATTTGCAGAAATGCAGCCCCAAACTTGCAAGGAACCTCCACCATGCTTCACTGTTGCCTGCAGACACTCATTCGTGTACGCTCTCCAGCCCTTCGGCGAACAAACTGCCTTCTGCTACAGCCAAGTATTTCAAATTTTGACTCATCAGTCCAGAGCACCTGCTGCCATTTTTCTGCACCCCAGTTCCTGTGTTTTCGTGCATAGTTGAGTCGCTTGGCCTTGTTTCCACGTCGGAGGTATGGCTTTTTGGCCGCAAGTCTTCCATGAAGGCCACTTCTGACCAGACTTCTCCGACAGTAGATGGGTGTACCAGGGTCCCACTGTTTTCTGCCAGTTCTGAGCTGATGGCACTGCTGGACATCTTCCAATTGCGAAGGGAAGTAAGCATGTCTTTTATCTGCTGCAGTAAGTTTCCTTGGCGACCACTGCGTCTCGGTCCTCAACGTTGCCCGTTTCTTTGTGCTTCTTCAAAAGAGCTTGGACAGCACATCTGGAAACCCCTGTCTGCCTTGAAATTTCTGCCTGGGAGAGACCTTGCTGATGCAGTATAACTACCTTGTGTCTTGTTGCTGTGCTCAGTCTTGCCATGGTGTATGACTTTTGACAGTAAACTGTCTTCAGCAACCTCACCTTGTTAGCTGAGTTTGGCTGTTCCTCACCCAGTTTTATTCCTCCTACACAGCTGTTTCTGTTTCAGTTAATGATTGTGTTTCAACCTACATATTGAATTGATGATCATTAGCACCTGTTTGGTATAATTGTTTAATCATACACCTGACTATATGCCTACAAAATCCCTGACTTTGTGCAAGTGTACCTAGAAGAATTGATGCTGTTTTGAAGGCAAAGGGTTGTCACACCAAATATGGATTTGATTTAGATTTTTCTTCTGTTCACTCACTTTGCATTTTGTTAATTGATAAATATAATCCATTAACATGTCTATTTTTGAAAGCATTCATACTTTACAGCATTTTTTCACACCTGCCTAAAACTTTTGCACAGTACTGTATATATATATATATATATATATATATATATATATATATATATATATATATATATATATATATAATATATATTAGACACACACACTGTAAAACTTCAAATAATCGTCTATCTCCAATATGTGCCGGTCTGCTGGCAAATACTGTAAAATAAATGCCCGGCCTCTATTAAACGCCGGATCTCTGGCATTGCTATTGAAGCTGAGGAAGATGAGGAGGAGCTTGAGCGTAATGAACTGCTAAGAAGTGACCGCGATGAAAGAGACTCTCAGGATTAATCAATAATAATAATAATAATAGAAAACGTAAATTTAAGGTAGGCCTATATGTAATGCATATTTGTTTAATCCAGTTATTACGTTATTAAAAGTTTTGATAATTTTAAGCGTGCTGATAAGTAGGCCAGATACACACACCTCTTGGTGTATTTTAATATGTTTTGTTGTATTAACAATGTACAAGTTTGAGATTAAACAATACATTATTTTTGATAATTATACTTATTGCTTTTATTGTTCATTTTTAAAAACATTTAGAAGTTATTATTAAAAATAATAATAATAATAATAATAATAATAATAATAATAATAATAATAATAATAATAATAAACAATGACAGCTCTAATTCTGTTTTTTAAAACCAGTTAACCAGTGCATACAAGAAGACCGTAATAATTTCGCTTTATACTTGAGGGTGTACAATACAGTGTAATTATGTTGTAAAGCAAAACTGTTACTTAGTTCCCATTGACACACAACCTTTTAACAAAGTTGCTGGAATGTTTAAATTGAGTTACAAGGTTGTGTGTTAGCAGCTTCTCAATGACCGCATGAAGCATGAAGCGAGTGATCTAATATAAACGCCGGTGTTAAATAATCGCCGGTCTCCAATACGTGCCGTGTCTGCTGGCAAATATTGTAAATAAACACTGGAGGCTGCTTTTTTTTCTTCAAATTTATTCGTTGCCAATTATTTTTATTATTTTCTCCCAATTTGGAATTGCCAATTATTTTATTATGCTCAGCTCACCGCTACCACCCCTGCGCTGACTCGGGAGGGCGAAGACGAACACACGCTGTCCTCCGAAGCATGTGCCGTCAGCCGACCGTTTTTTTTCACACTGCGGACTCACCATGCAGCCACACAAGAGCTACAGCGTCGGAGGACGACGCAGCTCTCGGGCAGCTTACAGGCAAGCCCGCAGGCGCCCGGCCAGACTACAGGGGTCGCTGGTGCGCGGTGAGCCGAGGACACCCTGGCCAACCTAATCCTCCCTCCCCGGCGGCTCGGTCAATTGCAGTGCGCCGCCTCTGGAAGCTCCCGTCCTCGGTCGGCTGTGGAATAGCCTGGACTCGAAGTCGCGACGCCCAGACTATAGAGCGCATCCTGCACTCCACGTGGAGCGCCTTTACTGGATGCGCCACTCGGGAGCCCCAACGCTGGAGGCTTTTAATTTAAGTTTTACGGTATAGGAGAGAGATTTGGATCTAGAACATTGAGTGCAGACGTTTTCTTGTTTTTGACGTTGAGGCTGAGTCTTTTAGTAATAATTAAATTGAAGATATTTGGTGTTGCAATTTAAATGTAAAGACATTAAGATGAAAGGCTTTAATGCATGGGATAGTTTTAAAAAATGTGTATTGTCATTTGGACAGTTATGAGTACTGCTGTACATTCCTGTTTGGAAAAATAAAGGGCCCTTATCCTAACAATGATTCGTTTTAGGGGCAAAAATGTATGGTGTCGGCATGTTTCACGGTTTTACAACTTTTCTCTAAAATTAGGCTTGGTAAGTGACATGTGTAGTGGAAAAGAACCTCTACTTTACTTTTCACCTCTCCATTTTTTCTCTTTAAGATGGCATTAATATGTAGAGTTTATGCTCCTCTTATGCCCCCAGAAGAGAGATTTATAAAATCAATAAGGTCTGTGAAACTAATAGTGATTAGCAGTGGGCCAAGACACGTTGCAGTATCAGAATTTATACCATGGTGATTTACATTTATAAGAGTTCTGTTGTGTGATTAGTTGGACTAATGATGGCTAAATTGCCAGAAATACTTGTCCCAGTTAGATGAACTTTTACCTTGACATGCTGTATGTTGCAAATAGTAGTACTGTACCACTTTAAATGTAGGTCGGAATCTTATGTGGTACTTTTGACAATCAAAACACTTGCCATAATGTAATTAAACAAAAAAACTTTCTGCATTAGTTTACTGCATGTCGATATGCTTTTTCATGGTGCCTGCTTGCACCATGAATGATTGCTCTTGGAATTTCTTGTTTATTTAGTTTTTCAGTCCAGCACATTGCAGACATTGTTGTTTCTGATTGTTCCACAGACAACAGGAAGGTTACATTCCCATTAATTATTCATTCATATCAATAAGCTCAAGGTAAACGGCCAAGGAAAACAAATACAACTCTGACTTCTGTTAGATGGTCGGTAAATGTGTGTTACATTTCAGGTCCTACTGTACAGGCTCAGTGTTACTGTGGTGTGCTATCGAGTGGATTTGCTATGGTAAATAACTGCCATGTTCATATGTAAGCCTTGATCTGTGGTTTGATTTGTTAAGGTTCATTTGCAAGAAGAGCTGCTCGCTAATGTAAGTGTTTCCAAATTTGGGGAACTAGTTGATTGGAACATACTGGTAGAACCCTTGCTGTGGCACTTGATTGAATGTATCCTTGAGATGCTGTTTGTTTGTGCACTGAAAATCGAGAGCTCCATTTGCATATCGGGCAGGGCAGTTGCCACATTACAATGTAAAAAGTTACGGTTTGACACATGTTGCTGCCACAGATTTTGCTTGGCTTTGAAAGCTCTCACCTCTTCATCCATTAGTGTTACAATCTGCTTTGGCCTTTGGAGTTTGTTGTTTAAAATATTCATTCGCTCGGTGAGGTCAACAAGAAACATGAAGTCCTGTATTTGACGCAAGTGAAAGGACTGCTTCAGCACTGCCCCGTGGCTCAGCCATCGTACATTGGTAAATATACAGTAAATCCTCATACTACAATTCCAACTCCTTTAACAAGGCACAAAACTGTTGATGTTGCAAACCTCAGCTGCGGATGAAAGACACACACGATGCTCGTTACGTACATGTTCAAATTCTGCAACTTTTCCACACATTGATGCAGAATGCAGTGTAATAAAATTGGCATTTGTTTATTTTGTTTTTTCCTTTTTGGCAACTGATATTACATTTTACACAAAGTAAAATAAACAAGCCTTCGCTTCACTATACTAATCAAAATGATGTGTTCTGTGCTTTTACATGTGTACATGAGGAAACGCATCCTGTGCGCCATTTGATTGCCTGTTATTTTACTACCTCGGAGCTATGATTGACTTAATGGGAATGTCACTCATACATTGAGTTGAATACATGTGTTATATTAAAGAGGCGGGTTGTTTTAACCCTTTGCGGTCCATTTATTCAGCTGTCTCAGGCGCCAGGTCCAATTTATTTTCACACACGCAGTTTATTTTAGACGAGCTGTTTTAAAAGTATTTTTTTTCACAGTAAAACAGGTTTAAAAGGCACTGCATATCAACATGACACTCAGTACTGCATCTCCAGCCCCCCCCCACCCCACCCCTTGTTCGCTGTATTTTTCACATACCTCTTCATAGTTGTGCATACCAATGAATCATCTCCTGATCACTCGTTTTATCACCAAACTCCTCAATAATGCGATCCAACAGTGCCTGTTGATGCAGAAGCAGCTATCTTGTTTGTTTATGTCCATGTTATCTCTGTGGTGCTATGTGTATTGCTCAGCCCCTTTTTTTTGGCTCCTATCGGTCTCACTCTGCCATTGAATGGTTTTCTTGGCTTTTTCCAGAGAAAAAATGACTAGAGACCTGTGTTTTACGTCTTTTTGATGATGTCTGACCCTGTCCTGACCGGAAAGAGAAAATTGTAATGTTGGACCTGGCCCGACATAGGACCGCAAGGGGTTAAAGAAGAATTCTAAAACGCTGTTAGACTGAGCTCAATATGACCGCGCTTCAAGGAATTTTCAATCACATGTGTTCACTGGCAGTGTCACTGTGATTTTTCCATCTGTGAGCACCATGTTAACTCAATACTCATTAAGTGCACAATACTCATTAAGTGTTTTCCTCTTTTGCCCCATTTTCAAATCAAGCTAGTAACTGTCACCATATATATCTATAGCAAAAGTTTACCTACACCTTAACCCGCTAATTTCAAAGTAGGCGCTTAGAATGACAGGCACTGTAGCTGGCAAATGAAAGTGCACAGCTAGTGCAGCTTGATGATTGACAGTCATTCTAGAGCTGCTTGTCAACAAGATCTGTCAGAAAAGGATGAAATGACTGACAGTGAAACTATTAGCCTACTAAGAAATCCACCGAGATGATGGACAGCGACCCCTAGCCATTCAGAACGGAACGGACACGGAACAGACGAGAGATGATTTCTATTGTTATTTTTGAAAATAAAAAATAGCAAGTGGTTTTACTGATGTTTATCCTATGTAAATTTATTTCAGTCGAACTCATAGTTTCTGGGAATTCAATATTTAACGAGCTTTACTGATTCAAATTGAAAAGTAGCAAGCCTACATATTAGCTTTTGACTTGATGTACATAACTGCATCTCTTCACAACTGTTGAAATGTACTGCATTTAAAAGATCAAATTAGTGAATCTGAACAGCAGAGGATCATTTACTTTATTCAGGCAAGCAGTATTCTTGGAGACATTTTCAGTGCACTGCTGCTCATCCTCACAGATGGACGGTGTCACTACCTCATGGAAGAGGTCAGGAACAGGCTGTGCTGGCAGCTATGATTTTATCAAAACAAATGCAACAGAACAAAGCTCAGCAAAACAAGGTGTATTTTATTATAGCTGATAGTGTAAGGATTGTTGCCCATGTTGCCAAACCGGTAACACAGCAGTAACGACCCATGATGTCATACGGAACACACAAGCCAGATTTGTTTTTTTTAACCGCTCTTCCAGCAGTGATCAGAGGTCACACCACTGATCTCAAACCCGAGTTCACTGGAACTGACATGTTGAAAAGACCTTTGAAACAGATTTTAAACTTAGAAGTGTAAAAAGCTGTCAGGATGTTAACAATGAAAAGAGAAATTACAGGTGCGTTATTTAAACCGTTGTAGCAATGCGTGGGAAGGTACAGTATAGTGCTGTATGTTTCAGAACCCTGCTACTTACTCTTTAAAGCCAACTAACTGTAAGGTCTTTAATGCTACAGTATGTCCACCTACTGTAGCAGCCAAGTTATTTGTCAGTAGACACACAACATAAAGTCTATATGGCTGTATTATCTTCATGAATTTTTCAGCTGAAAGAGAGTATTTATACACAGCAGAAACAGAAATAGCAATGTTCCCAGAGGGAATTCCATATTAATGTTTTTGCAGTAACTAAGATGTGAGATCATTTACTAGTCCTATGCCCTTTGGAATTTAATTAAATCATAATGTAGCACTAGCAATATAATGTATGCAAGAGATGTCTGACCGTGTTCAAATGCCTTTTAATTGACAGAACGCTGCACCAGATCACTGGGCTTTATTCAGGTTGTATTTAATAAAGTACTAATTCAATACTGTAGCTATCATAGTATGTTAACTGCAACTTTTTCTTTAAGGCTTGATATAAATTTTTTGAAAACAAAGTATCAGATGAAATTCTTATTTTGAAGCGATTCATGTTAGTGTCCCCTTACCTTCAGCAATGGATATTCTTGCAATAGCTTTATATTATTGCAGTTATTCATATATGGTATGTCTCAAATATGTTAAGCTTCTCTTCAGTCTTTTTTTTTATTGTTTGCCTACCATAGACGTGTGTAATGTACTGTAGGCTAGATCAGTCAAACTGTCTTTACATTACTAAGTGCCAGCACCATCCAGTTTACAGCAGTTTATTACTTGCAAAATGAAAGCAAACTTGTTTTCAAAGTGGCCTGTGTATTAGGTACAATAGTAGCAGGAGGATGGCTGTTTCATAGCTACAGTAAAAAAGAGGCCAGAAAGCTTCTGGGAGGAGGAAAGCTTGTGTATCTGCAACTACTGTTGGCATTGACAATGTTGGCTTACTAGTTTATTTAGTGTCTGGTGTCTGATAAAGCAGGTTACACAGGCTAACCCAGAAATCTTATTTTAATGTAGAACATAACATGATTGAGGGACACACAGCTTTCAAATGCATTTTATACTTGCGTAGTATGTGGTATACAATACAGTAATATGTCTAGAGACTCAGAGTCGTAGGGTCGCTACAGTGGTAAGAAAGCAGCTGCTGACTCAGGGGCACATGAGTCAGTGTAGTAGGCTAGTTATGTTACAGTGTGTTTGAAATAAAGGTCAAAGTTTGTTATTGCTAGTTAAAATACTTAGCTGAATGCACTTGGATATGTTGTTAACATTTACTGTAGTCAACCAGTACTGTAGATAAGCTGGCTGACACACCTCTCTCTGCATCTCTGAACAGTCTTCATTGTTCACTGTAGACATTTCAGGGTTATTTTTATTTTATTTTTGGCTTATGAACAAGTACATGCTTTTGCAATCAGCAGAGTTTGATATAAAGGTAGCATTTTCTGTATGCTGAAGGATCATAATTATAACAGCACCTTACGTTCATGGATTTAGGGCTGCAATGAAGGATACATTTTGACCTTCGAAGGTTCGGAACGGTTACCGAAGGAAGGTTCGAACCTTTGATGGTACTAATTTGCATAATTTACTGGTGACGTCACCATAGCTACTTGTTTATATCCGATATATGTTTCAAACATATTCTACCATAGCAATTCTCTTACACTGTCTTGTACACTAGGTATTCAGTACATATTTTACTGAAGCACTACAAGCACTATAGGTACCCCAGTGCTTTGGATACTATACCCTGCTACGTATAACGATTTGGTAGTGGATTTAACACAACAATTTTTATTTACATAATATGCATTATACAAATCCAACGATCCAGTGTTTGCCTGCGAGTGACATTTCATGTGTGATTTATAATATTCACATATTGTCAAACAGATTCTGTTAACGGAGAAAAAAAACAAAGAAAAAAAAAACCCACACAGTACGTGAATGCCACCTGACAAACCTTCGAAGGTTTAAAACTACTTTCGAATTCCTGGCTAGCAAACAAACCTTCAAGCACAGCCCTACATGGAATTGAATTTTACTTTTAAGTCTGCCCTGTGTTTGTTTTATTTAACCAGCCATCTACACTAGCTATATCTCGACTACAGTAGTTACCATCATCAGAAAACTTCCCAGTCTTTGTTTTAATTGATTTTCTCTCTGGGGGTCGCATTGAGCTGTTTGTCATCTTCTGCTTTTAAAGCAGTGGAATCAATACAGTATGCAAAGTCTGTGATCAGAAATCCTCAAAGTTTTTCTTTAATGCAGTCAGGCATTCTTCTGACCATTTCAAAAGTATTCAGCCACAATTATCCAAATGTTTCATCCCCTTTCCTCGATAGAACGATCATCATTAGCAGTCTTTAATTGGAAATGTAAGTTTTGTGAAGAAAAAAGTTGGAGACTTTAGAACCTTAATATGCATTGTCTTGGTGTGTTGTGTTGGAAACTTTTAATGAGGTTGAAATACTACAAAATGGGCAGCAAATTGAAGCTTCTATCTACAGTATGAAGTGGCTTTGCTGGTATTTGGTTTGGTACACATTGTTTTCAAAACGTCTTCTGTATTTACAAGTGCTGTAGGAACCAATGCTTAGGCCAAATAAAACAGTAGCCTACTGAAACTGGCAAGCGGCATCAAAAACTGAAATTACATGGCAACTGGTTTTTAAAGAGCGATCGCATGTTAGTTTTTTAAAATAATGTTATCACATAACATGTGTTGACTCAGTTATGACATTTCTAAAATAAACTAGTACAATAACTGACAAACTAAACACTATCCGACATCTTGATGAAAAACAGCACACACCTGATTTTACTAGGCTATAACAGAGCTCGAATTTCAGCGCGGAATCACGCATTTTCCAAGTTGCTCCGGCAAATCTGCAACTTTCAGTGCTGGAAAAACACAGAGATATTTTAAGACAACAAGCTACTGTATTTTTCACCCAATTTAGAATGCCTGAAACATTACAACAGTCTCTATGGAAGTGGGTGTCAGTGACGAAAGCACTGTGAGCTGCATTTGGAGTAGTTTTGGTTAAAATAAATAAATAAATACATAAAAGTACTGCTGGATATTTTAAGTGCCGCGAGACTTTATTCTCTCGTACGTGATTCACGGCCGCTATCTTTAAGCATTATAGAAACTCAGTACACTGCAGTATAAGTAAACAGTTTTGAAACAAATAAAAATATGATATTAAGTGTTGCTAGGTGTTTAGCAATCTATGTGTTTAGCAAGTGGTGACTTTGCCTTTAACTCTTAAAACTCCATTCATTTTGGGGTGCCAGCGCACCGAAGGTTACTCAGGCACTGTAAAAGCCACCTACCTGGCTTGGTTAAAAGTACAGACTCGGGGCTTTCCAAAGACATACTCAGTGTGTGTATGCGGTACCCCTAGTCGGAATTACGACTGCCTGAAGTTAAGCCTCTCACATGTGACAGAGTTCACAGCTTAGGTTTTGTTTTATTGCTCTGTCATTGTAGCAGCTAGACTGAAAGGGGCGGTATCGTTGGAAAGAAGCTCAGCTTCCCCCCATGTTCATTTCATATTGCGGTTCAATGGTGCATTTTTTTTTTTTTTTTAACCGTCTATGATTACGATATATATAGCAGTGCCCAAACATTTTTTTTTGGAAAAGCTTTTTTTTGTTTGTTTTTAACATATATTCTCATCTCTACCACACATAGTATGCCTGATCATGTTGCAACTTATATACTATGAAAGAATGTTGTGGCCTTTCATTTGATGTTACATGCATGCAGTACAAACTATCCAGTAGTTAAAAATACATAAGTGAAAAACAGACAGAAATAGGCCTGAGTGTAAAGAGTTTTAAAAAAATGAATGCACCTTTTTCTTCTGCTGCATGCAAAAACTTCACGTCAGGCAATGGCAAAAGCAATGGACAGTGCTCTGTCTCACAGTGATGAACGCGTTAGGTCTCCTGAAAGCAGCTTATTTTAAAGCAACACCAGTGTGAATAATGAATGAAGTAAAATATATATAGTTTTTTTATATGCAGAAGTGACTTTTTTTTTTTGCCATTCCCCCCTAAAATTTTGGAATCCTCCCATTGGCTGCAGCATAGGGGGGAAATCCCCAGCACACAAAAATGAAATTCAAGCCCTGCTAGAATATATTTATTTTATTGCATACACTTTGTTATCTTAATTTTTTTATTTGTGACCTGCTATTTTGTCTGATTTTAATGTATTTTTCTTTTTTTTAATTGTATGCATTTTATTGCTTGTTTCTTATTTCTGTATGGTCTTTTATATATATTTTTTTATTGTAAAAGAACTTTGGGATACTATATTGTATGTAAAAAGGGCACGTGTTAGGCTAATATTGTCAGGTTTTTTTATGCTTTCGTTTTTTTTTATTTGCACCCAGCAGTTTCATGGTCTTTTTCTATTTTGTGGACGGAATATTCTCCAGTTTTAAATAATCATTTTTTTTATTTTAAATGCTTAAACATTTTTTTTTTTTTTGGGACCAGTTAGGCATGAATAGTTTTCCAACTGGTTTCATGTGGGTACATCCAGCATTAACATTTTTAAAAATCCAGTATTGCACTGAATGTTGCCTTGCAGCTAAATAATATTTCTTAACAGACAAGGATAGCCCTCCTAGTTTAGAGAGTGAGTCTCTCCTTTTCTTTATTCTGGGCTGGGAACCTTCGATAGAAAATCTACCCAACAGAGAGATTGGGAGCATTTTCCAGTTCAGCATCTTCTACTATTAATTCTAATTATTATACTGATTATTGGTGACCTCAAACTTAGTTCCAATCTTCACATAATATAATGATTTACATGCAAATAAACATTTTCTCATCCAACTAACAGTATGATTTTTCAAGCAGGTAATTTATTTTCAAGTTCCCTAACAATCCAATTATTCGATCATGATTTTAACGTCCATGTAACTGCTGTCAGCTACTTTTGTACACGTCCAACTATTGCAACTTCAAAAATCATTACAATAGCACTTTCACCCTTTGCAGGAAATTAAATCACTGTGAGCAAATTTTCAGAAACTCGCTCATATCACTAACGTGCCTATATGTAGACATTATTCTTGAAAAGGTTTCTTTGTAATGGCTTATCCCACAAGGTTGACATTAAATGTTGGGGCTATTTACAATGATGCATATTAAATATAGAACTGGTCCAGTGGTTAAAGAAAAGGGCTTGTAACCAGGCGGTCCCCGGTTCAAATCCCACCTCAGCCACTGACTCATTGTGTGACCCTGAGCAAGTCACTTAACCTCCTTGTGCTCCGTCTTTCAGGTGAGACGTAATTGTAAGTGACTCTGCAGCTGATGCATAGTTCACACACCCTAGTCTCTGTAAGTCGCCTTGGATAAAGGCGTCTGCTAAATAAACAAATAATAATAATAATAACATCGCAATTCAAACACCTAGGGGAGCAGCGTCTTCGAAAACAGAAACAATGTATTAAGTACCAGCAACAAAGTTAGTTCTTCCTGCAGCGGACGTGTTTTGCAGAATGCTTTAATTCAGCTCGGCAGGCAGTGTTCTGCAGCGCCTGTACTGTGCTGGGAAATCACAGGGCATCAAGTATGCCGCTCGATTTGTGATGTTTTACTGTATATGAATACTAGTTCACTTTGACCTGGTTAATCCAACATTTTTCATTTGTCAAAATTGAAATATGACATAGATTTGAGATAATAATGTGACTTGCAAATACATCATTGCAAAACATGTTTGTATAAGATAAACAAGGATGCACTCTTTAAAGAAAAGCTGTTTAGTGTCTAAACATAAGTACCACGATACTATTAATAATCATGGGTTAATAATGGCCTGAAATGCAAAGTGAAATTCATGCAGTTTAATGTGTTAAAATTTGAAAATGGACAAAAAAAACTTATGTAGGAGTTTTAAAGCTAAAACTCAGATTTGTTTCACTTAACTTTGTTAATTCATTGCCACATCTGTTTTAAGTTATTTTCTGCATTTCATCAATATTAAAATTATTGCAGATGTTATTTTTAATAGGAGACTGTCATCTCTTTTTGTTCTTCTTTTTTCCCCCTCTACTACAAAAATGATTTTATTTACAACAGATGTTTTATGGCAAAAAATAGTTCACAGTGTAGAAAGTAATTTAATCAGTCATTAAGCGTCGCAGTAATGATGCTGCTGTATTTTAGTCCCAGTGGTTTCAGTCCTTAGAGCTACCTGCCTATATCAAAATGAGACCGAGCCAGCTGGGAGGTGGAGAAAGGGGAGATGGTGGGAGAATGAAGCAAGATGATAGTGTAACTAATGAAAGTACAACAGGGGTACCTATTAACAGTGTACTGTAAACTATCACTTGACACTTTTACCATGTTCACACTGCTTATTTGGGAAAAAAAAAATAAAAAAGGTTTTACCTACCCACCTACCCTAGTTTTTTTTTTCCCCAGCATAACCAGAACCACACACATTTTTTTTTTTTTTATTTGCCCTTACCATAATGCCCCTGGCGACTGAGATAGGCACACACTTTACATACAATATGTTTTCTACAGTATCGGATCATGCAGTACAGGCAGTGTGATTGTAACGCGATTCACGCAGGATTCCTGCGTTAATATAGAGCAGGCTCCACGTGGGCATTGCAGGAATGGTCTGTGAAAGTAGCGTTAAGCTTGAGTGAAGGACGCGTTGAGATCGAGTGTCGTCGGGCACTGAAGGGGGTGCTGTGGAGCACTGGCCCTGCGAAGCTAAATGCTTGTACAGCACTGCTCTTTAGAGTGTCACTTAAGCAGTGATTTTTTTTTCTCTTCCTCTTTTTAAAACCATTTCATACTCGCACATATATGCTCCAGTTCAAAATCAATAAACAACCTAATTTTATTAATATTACAGAAATGTATCTTAAAAGGCTACATGTTTAACATAATAATGCATGTTACAAAATAAGTAATTTTCGTTATTTTTCACAAATACAAAAGGGTTGTTCACTAATACGCTTAAAAATATTTCGCACAGAACACATCACACCATAAATCCTTTAACCAACTATACTTATCCCAGTTATTTAACCAACTATACAAATCCCAGTTATTTATTATGTATTTTATTTCTTAGACGCCTTTGTCCAGGGCAACGTACAATTGTCACAAAATATCACAGTACAAAATACCACCTTACAAAATATCACATTATAAAATATTACAGTACAGAGTATCACATTGCATAATATCACATTGCAGATAAGAGCAGTTATAAAATCAGTGGCAAATAAGATCACATTCAAATAAGAGCGAGACAAACAATACATTAGATGGTTACATATAAGGGAGAGTTTGACTAAGCAGTTAACTTATATAAAAAAAAAGTTTGTTTGAATAAAATCATCAATGTAGTTAAAATGTGCACGCTTACAGTAATAATAGTCAGTTGTATTTTGAATAACCCTACTAACATAAAAGGCTGGTATTGTAGCTGCTGGTTCATAAACACACAGACAATTATACCCCAGCAGCGAAAACAAACACATTACAATTATTAAAGCTCCAGAGGGTTGTTTGTGTGTTCATTTCTTGTAAAGTGCGTTAATTTGTGTGCAAAACAATATTTTGTTTTTTGTTTATGTTTGTAAGCTTATCCATATGTTTGGATTTGCAAGTGGCAGTTCGAGTCCAGGCTATTACTTTGCCGACCGTGGACAGGAGCTTCCAGGGGGCGGCGCTCAATTGGCCGAGCGCCACCCGGGGGGAGGGAGGGTTAGGTCGGCCAGGGTGTCCTCGGCTAACCACGCACCTGCGACCCCTGTAGTCTGGCTGGGCACCTGCGGGCTTGCCTGTAAGCTGCCCGAGAGCTGCGTTGTCTTCCGACTGTGGCTGCATGGTGAGTCCGCAGTGTGAAAAAAAGCGGTCGGCTGACGGCACACGCTTTGGAGGACAGCGTGTGTTCGTCTTCGCCCTCCCGAGTCAGCGGTCAGGGGTGGTAGCGGTGATGATTGGGAGCGTTTTGCCAGTACAAAGAGAAAAAAAGGTATTGTTTGGTAAACTGACTATCGGTTATTCACAGGGTAAAAGTGCTCAGCCTTCCCTGATATTAGTTTAGGGTAAAAGGAAGCTGTAAGTAGGCTCCAGAGGAGCTAGGCTTGCTTTTGTTTGTTTTGTTTTTTGCCACCGTGTGCTTAAACGAAACGTACCAGTCCGCTATTGAGTTTGGTGCACCCACACATCACAGTGATGCAGACAATATCACAATACATTAAACCAGACAACAAACACTTAAATCTCATTTTTTCTACTGCATTTCAGTTAGTTTAATAAAAAACAATAATAAATAATAAAAAGAAATATTAAAAGACCAAAAATATTTGTTATTTTAGATATCTTGTTTATCTAGTTTGAAATTTCTCACACGGTGGTGAAACTGAAGTAAACAATAATAAAATACCTAAATATCTTCATAATGACAGTAAACAGCATGTAGTCTACTACTTTTAATTGTTAAAAATGTTAGAGGAAAAAAAGCACTGGAGTCCTCACAGTACATCATGTTATGATATATTCTCTTATTTAGCACTGTCGCTAGAAAATATATATATATATATATATATATATATATATATATATATATATATATATATATATATATATATATATATATACAGTACTGTGCAAAAGTTTTAGGCAGGTGTGAAAAATGCTGTAAAGTAAGAATGCTTTCAAAAATAGACATGTTAATAGATTACATTTATCAATTAACTAAATGCAAAGTGAGTGAACAGAAGAAAAATCTAAATCAAATCCATATTTGGTGTGACCACCCTTTGCCTTCAAAACAGCATCAAGCATCAATTCTTCTAGGTACACTTGCACACAGTTTTTGAAGGAACTCGGCAGGTAGGTTGGCCCAAACATCTTGGAGAACTAACCACAGTTCTTCTGTGGATTTAGGCAGCCTCAGTTGCTTCTCTCTCTTCATGTAATCCCAGACAGACTCGATGATGTTGAGACCAGGGCTCTGTTGGGGCCATACCAACACTTCCAGGACTCCTTGTTCTTCTTTAAGCTGAAGATAGTTCTTAATGACTTTTGCTGTATGTTTGGGGTCGTTGTCATGCTGCAGAATAAATTTGGGGCCAATCAGATGCCTCCCTGATGGTATTGCATGATGGATAAGTATCTGCCTGTACTTCTCAGCATTGAGGAGACCATTAATTCTGACCAAATCCCCAACTCCATTTGCAGAAATGCAGCCCCAAACTTGCAAGGAACCTCCACCATGCTTCACTGTTGCCTGCAGACACTCATTCGTGTACGCTCTCCAGCCCTTCGGCGAACAAACTGCCTTCTGCTGCAGCCAAATATTTCAAATTTTGACTCATCAGTCCAGAGCACCTGCTGCCATTTTTCTGCACCCAGTTCCTGTGTTTTCGTGCATAGTTGAGTCGCTTGGCCTTGTTTCCACGTCGGAGGTATGGCTTTTGGCCGCAAGTCTTCCATGAAGGCCACTTCTGACCAGACTTCTCCGGACAGTAGATGGGTGTACCAGGGTCCCACTGTTTTCTGCCAGTTCTGAGCTGATGGCACTGCTGGACATCTTCCGATTGCAAAGGAAGTAAGCATGATGTGTCTTTCATCTGCTGCAGTAAGTTTCCTTGGCCGACCACTGCGCTCTGCGGTCCTCAACGTTGCCCGTTTCTTTGTGCTTCTTCAAAAGAGCTTGGACAGCACATCTGGAAACCCCTGTCTGCCTTGAAATTTCTGCCTGGGAGAGACCTTGCTGATGCAGTATAACTACCTTGTGTCTTGTTGCTGTGCTCAGTCTTGCCATGGTGTATGACTTTTGACAGTAAACTGTCTTCAGCAACCTCACCTTGTTGGCTGAGTTTGGCTGTTCCTCACCCAGTTTTAATTGTGATTGTGTTTCAACCTACATATTGAATTTATGATCATTAGCACCTGTTTAGTATAATTGTTTAATCATACACCTGAGTATATGCCTACAAAATCCCTGACTTTGTGCAAGTGTACCTAGAAGAATTGATGCTGTTTTGAAGGCAAAGGGTTGTCACACCAAATATGGATTTGATTTAGATTTTTCTTCTGTTCACTCACTTTGCATTTAGTTAATTGACAAATATAATCTATTAACATGTCTATTTTTGAAAGCATTCTTACTTTGCAGCATTTTTTCACACCTGCCTAAAACTTTTGCACAGTACTGTATATATAGTGCTTTGAACAAAGGAAGAGGGACAAAACAGATTTTTTGTTCACTATTTTTTTTTTTCAAGTAATGTAAATGATAAACTGCTTTTTGGTAGACAAGAGTATGAGCTACCAGTTGAGTATAAGGAACAACCTCCTGACTTTTGCATTTTTGTGAAAAGCTCTTTTTGTAATTGAGGACCAAAATTTGGTCAACTCCGTCAGACACTATCAAACTACATTTTATTCTGATATAAACAACTTAAGAGCAGTTTGAGGGATTGACATCTTTGATTATGGTTAGTGTGTTTGGAAAGATGTGATAAAAGTGTGTTATCCACATTTATTGTTATACCTATACTTACATGAAATGCTCCATCACCAATTGTTGTTGAAATTCTACTCTCTTTTTAGATAAATGACAGAAAATAACTTTAAAACAAAGGAAAAGCACTGGGTGTTAAATAACAAGTATTTTGTATAGCAACCCTGTTTCTGGGAAAAATCTTAATATATTTTCCATATTATTCATTAAAAAATCAATCTGACGGAGTTGACATCTATCTGACGGAGTTGACATCAGAGCACATGAACAAGCTACCCAACAATGCACATAACTTTTTCTATTCAAATTCATTTTTCAATGATAATTACTTTAATTGATTCAGGAAAAATCTGCAACTTATAATTTCTAATAAGTCATTTTATTGATCAAAACATTTGATCCTTATAACTGCAGAATGAGAACTAGATAATAATTAAATGTATCATAACAGTTCATCTCGATACACATCAAAACCATTTAAACATGACTAACATCTCTGAAAACACATTCTGAACACTAGAACTTCTTATATAAAATATGTCTTATGACCACTATTACCAAAATGTGGTGAAAATTTAAATGATCTAGCAAATTAATTTTAAATCTCAAAGAATCATAGTGACTTTATTGAGTCTGACAACACTAAATAACTATTTTTTGCTAGATATGAACTACAGTTTAGCACAACACATGCTCTGAATACACTGGAACACCGTGAAACTTGGAGTTTGATGAGATTGACATTAGCATGTATGCTTAAGAACAGCAACTACATGCCAGAAAATAAACTCTGCTTCATATATAGAACATATTGAAAAAGACTGAACCCCTAAAAAGTAGTTTTAGTTTAGGTAGATACTGCTCAGTCATAAGATTCAGATGCTATCATTGTCTCTCTAGTAGCAGCCCAAAAACACTGAATAGGATATTGCTCACAAAAGGAAAGTTTAATGACTGGGCAGGAGACGATCAATATGTTCGTCTTCAATGAAGTCCATGACCTCTAGAGAAATGCTGTAGATTTCCTTGTACTGCTTGATAGAAGTGGCGAGGCATTTCTCATCAGTTTGACAAGGATGTCGGAGACTGGGCTGAAACAGAGGTCTTTCCTCCCATGTTTAGGTTGAAAATGGGGTTAGGACCATGGGGATGCAGAAATTCCACCTTCACATCATTTTCTTCTGCATCTACAGTGATTGCTTTTGCTAACCACCAGTGATCCAATCATACACGACTGCCAACCAGTCTCCACACTCAATGTTGCCAGCTGTGATCTTAGTTGTTGTTCCCTCTTGGCCCTCCCCTGACTCCAGAAGCTCCTCCATCAGTAGCTCCAAAGGACTTGTTCTCGCTGGGTTGGCAGATGCATGTTCTTTTGACTTTGAATCAACTGTGGCCTCACTGAAAATTCAGCTGGACTGAAACACTGGCACATGTTTGGCTCTTTGCAAAAGCATGACAGTCTGTCTGTGGTACAGGCTGTTTTCTAGAAGAATCACCTGGTGGATCTTGCGTGTTGCTGGAAGAGGTTTAAGGCATGTAGAGAGGAGGCTTTCATACTTCTCAATTCCATTCTCTTCAACTTTATAAAGCTGAGCATTTTGGAGGCTGTTTGACACTTTGTCAAAAAGCCTTGCCATCCGCAATGTCGTTGCCATGTAGAACTATGGTGTCAGGAGCTCTTTTCAGCATCCCCCAATTCCATCAGGGGCTCCCTTTCCATGAGAGGTTGGAAAGAAGTTCCAAGTAGCTCTTTTGAACCCTATTTTTGGTGGAACAAGCGAAAGAAGTGAGAAGTTCTTCTTCTTCTTGTATTGCTTGCTTGGATCATCTGACCAAAAATGGATTGTGTCAACTTGATGTTTCAGCCGAATATCTTTCAATACTGGCTCTAAATATGCCCAGATTGTGCTGCATCTTGTTTTTTGACTCTGTGACTGTGCAAAATCCTACTTTCTCTGTGTTAGTGTAGTAAACACCAGTGTGGAGGTTGATTTGTGGCAAATTTTGCCCAAAATGAGACGCTTGGATTTCTGAATGGTATTGCTTTCTTATTATCCAATATTTTGATGGTCATGGTTAGGGCCACGGAAAATTCACCATTTCACAGGAAATTGTGTATTTGACTGCCTACCGTGAAAAACTTCCCAATCCCTGATTTCACAAGCTGTAGAGATGAAATTGAATCTTACAAGCACCATGCCGCTGAAAGTGACAGAAATGTCAGTATTGTTGATTTCTGGGTGAGGTCTGAAATCAGATTCCCAAACATGGCAAAAATTGCACACTGCTTTTTGTCAAACTCCTGTGGATGCAGAACAAGCAGTTTCTGCATATGGACAGTTTCTGCATATGGACCACAAAGACAAACCACGATGCTGGCCTTCAACAAATAACTAGTTTTCTACTTACAGGCCAGATCATTGTTGAGTGGGTGAGTGTGTGTGTGTGTGTGTGTGTGTGTGTGTGTGTGTGCACAACACGCTAGATGGATAAAAAGTCGCATATGATTTTCTTCTTGTTTTTCCTGTTCTTGTTCTTCAGATTATTTTGTATAGGTTGATTCGCTCAAGCAGCACAATGTTATGTGGTTTTAAAACGTCATATATAATTTAGTGTGTGTAAAGAAAAACACATAGTTGCGGTTTTATCACTTGCACTTAACCCTGTTTTTAACATTTTGTTTTTCAAAGTCAGCATAACGCTGTACAACACAGTCCGCTTAATTACTGTATGAACATAGCCTAATTTTAAACCTTCACAAAACTCGACAATGTTGCCAAATTTATCATTTTGTTTTGTTTTAATCAGTTTTGTCTGCTTGTTACTTTTTTCAGCCAACACATTTAAATGATCCTTGTTTGTTGCATTTTAAAGATTGTTGTCAACGTTACAATGTAAATGTTGACTCAGTAGCTACCATTAAATGTTAAAATGATTTAACCTCGGTGATTTTCTTTGATGCTCTATTAATTGTAGGCAACTTACAATAGAAACTTTTTTTTTAAATAAAATGGCACTTCCGTGAAATGTATAGATTTTTTACTGTCATTCGTGAATTTCTTGAAAAAATACTGTGAATTTTCCATGGCCCTAGTCACATGGTGGTCATGGTTCATGGCACGTATATCAAATTGTGCATGAAAACAATAAGGGTGTTCTAACAGTAAGACTTTACATGAATAATGTAAATTTATTCTTATTCCCTTCTATTAAATGTTTTGTAAGTAACCTTTTGCTGATGACAGTTGATATTAGAGGAATATAATGTGTTGGTCAACTCCGTCAGTATAGCAGTCAACTCCGTCAGACAAAAGTCTGACGGAGTTGACAAACACCACATTTTACCTCTTAACAAAGCGGAACAGGAGCAACCATTTTGATTTTTTTCAGTCTGCTAACTGGTACTACAACCTAATCAAAATAAACATATTTTGTTCATAAATCAATATCAAATCTTAATGGTTATGGCTGACGGAGTTGACAGCTTATGGTTGTGACCATTATGAAATCATTATATTTTGTTGAAATTATCAAAAATGTTGACGCTTACCAAACCATGTGCAGTGCTTTTGCACTCAGTGGCAACAGGAAGTGTGAATGGGGTCCTAAGAACATAGCTGTGTATGAATATTCCTGATATATAACCTTTTTTAAAAAACTGACGGAGTTGACACAAACTCTGTACACTTTTTGTTGGAGGCCTTGCTTTTTGAGAGATTTTACCATTTTAACCCTTTTTGAAATACCTTGATTTGAGGTCTGTTTTGTACAGGGATTTCTTGGGAGACACAAAAGTTTAATAGGGAAAAATTGTAAAATATTTCCATAATAACTTGATCAGTTGTAAACATATATGCATGTCACTTAAAGTACAGACTTGACCACATTTTCCAATCTCTAATTTAATTTTTACATTAAATAACATAATATGGTATGGCTGGACGAGTTTTGTCCCAATTCTCAAGAATGCCTGATATATCAAACATCACAACAGCTTAAAGGCGAATGTGGCTGATGTCTTTGTTATCTTTCTATTTCTTTAGAATTGCAGAATTAATCAGAATATTACATGGCGATCTGGAAAGATCACATTTACACCGACTGTTGGCTGGATTTATTTTAATTTTAATTAAGAAAGAAATGGAAGTATTCTACCAAGATTGATATTGAATATAACCATTACAAGCCAGTAATACTGTATATTGAAACGGAATCAGATAAAAAGAAACCTATGGGGGAAAAAGCAGAAATGTATTGTGCACATAATGAAATCAAAATTACAGTTTTTATTAAACAACTCTCTTCCCTCTCCGCTTTATCAGATGGCCCTCCATTCTCATGCTCTGTGTTTACATCCATTCAACACGTGTTGCTATCTAATGCTGCAGTTCCCTCATTGACCACAATAAGAATGTGGCGTGAGAGTAGGGTGAAGATAGAGTGAAAGCTGCAGGAATGCAGCGTGTTGATGGCTTCAGCTCACAGGAATCACGTTACATTCACACTGCATGTACTTTAAGAATATTTGGAGAGGCCTGTCTGTCTGCCAATCATTTGTACGGTAGTAGTAACTGTGAGGTCATTTTTATTGTTATTTAGAGAATAGTTTATCAAATACATTTTTGGGAGCATCAGAATCTGGAGATCCGGAGGAACCAGTCACTTTATTGCATGAATCTTATGTGCAGAATAAGCTTACTAATTAAAAATAATAGTAGGCACGCAGGCAATAAAAATGTGCATTATAAATATCATATGGTACATACTGAAATTGAAGAAGGAATCTATGAAAAAGACCTAGGAGTTTATGTTGACTCAGAAATGTCTTCATCTAGACAATCTGGGGAAGCTATAAAAAAGGCCAACAAGATGCTCAGATATATTGTGAGAAGTGTTGAATTTAAATCAAGGGAAGTAATGTTGAAACTTTACAATGCATTAGTAAGACCTCACCTAGAATATTGTGTTCAGTTCTGGTCACCTTGTTACAAAAAGGATATTGCTGCTCTAGAAAGAGTGCGAAGAAGAGCAACCAGAATTATCCCGGGTTTAAAAGGCATGTCGTATGCAGACAGGCTAAAATAACTGATTCTATTCAGTCTTGAACAAAGAAGACTACGTGGTGATCTGATTCAAGCATTCAAAATTATTATTATTATTTATTTATTTAGCAGACGCCTTTATCCAAGGCGACTTACAAAGACTAGGGTGTGTGAACTATGCATCAGCTGTAGAGTCACTTATAATTACGTCTCACCCGAAAGACGGAGCACAAGGAGGTTAAGTGACTTGCTCAGGGTCACACAATGAGTCAGTGGCTGAGGTGGGATTTGAACCGGGGACCTCCTGGTTACAAGCCCTTTTCTTTAACCACTGGACCACACAGCCTCCTCCTAAAAGGTATCCTAAAAGGTATAGACAATGTCGACCCAGGGGACTTTTTTGACCTGAAAACGAAACAAGGACCAGGGATCACAAATGGAGATTAGATAAAGGGGCATTCAGAACAGAAAATAGGAGGCACTTTTTTTACACAGAGAATTGTGAGGGTCTGGAACCAACTTCCCAGTAATGTTGTTGAAGCTGACACTCTGGGATCCTGCAAGAAGCTGCTTGATGAGATTCTGGGATCAATAAGCTACTAATAACCAAACGAACAAGATGGGCTGAATGGCCTCTTCTCGTTTGTAAACTTTCTTATGTTCGAATTAATAATTTGACACTTAGTAAATCTTTATTGGCACATGTTTTTGTCATAATTTTACCTCATAGTATTAAAACGGTGTGTGAATCTGCAATAACAAACAGGAACTCGGATTCTCATCAGATTAACTACTGTACAGTTTTAATATTGAAACTATGAGATACTATCTTGATAAAAAGACCATTAACCAGAATGACATAAGATGTCTGGAGCCAAATCAATCATCAATTCCCCAGTGTTTAGTTTTATTGCTTTAATAGTTTAAATGTCTGCCCAAGGAAGCAAGTCTTTATTTTGAAATTCCAAGAGCTCTCTCTGTCCCAGCCCTCTGGCTAATGTGATTTATTCAGTAACAAGAGGAAATAATGGAAATTCTACTTTTATCGAGCAATGTGGTATTTCAAACAGACTATCATAGCTCAGATGAGAGTCAGTACTCTTGAAGTGTTCTTCTTAAGCAAGGTAATTGGGCTGTATTAACTGATTCTAAAAGCTTGCCCTGTCAAGTACATTACTGGAGGGGGATCACTTTGGTTTTATATTTGAAACTCCTGGGTAATTCCATGCTAATTAATCTCATAGGAACTGGGTTTCTACAATTGTGGTTGGACAATTCTTGTTTCATAGATCATTTCTGTACAGTGTGTGTGTGTGTGTGTGTTTTGTAATTACCACTTTAAAAAAAAATATTTACAGATTTTTCTCCTGAAATTTTGCATTGCTTATCTTGGTCCTCCAGATGCAGTTTGCTCGGGCACTGCAGATTTAAGTTTACTATTTGCATTACATTTCTACCATTTACAGCCAACAGTTTTTCTTTGGGGGAAAAATTGCTTTATTTACTATATCATTTTTATATCATTAACCTAAAGTGCTGGTATTTTAGCTCAGTTCGTAGACTACCATATGGATCAGAATAGCTGAAGCTACGTTTCTGTAGGAAAACTTATGTTTGTATATGTGTTTATAACAGTGATGGGTGAGGCGGAGGCGATTTATCAATGTATCGTTTGACAACTATCAATCATTTTTGTGTAAAGGGTTTAAGCAAAGCTTTTATTTTTTATTAAAGTTGGAATCGGCAGTTTTTTGCATTAAGCGCAGAGATTCTCTGCTCCCCTCAGGTCTGACTCTCTGAATCTGCATGCGATTGAGCTCACCACCTCCCCCCTGCCCCGCCCCCTGTGAGTGTTTACTGATGGGATTGCATCTGTGCAGGCGTCTCAAAGTAACAGCAAGTTAAGAGCATTGTGCTAGAATTACAACTACTGGATTGACTGAGCTACAATGCCTTCCGATGTTTGGCAGTTATTTTCTAAAGTAAGACGACAAGAAAGAAAAGTAAAGAAAGTAATGTTTGTGATACTCTGGTAACTAATTTGCGTGACCATTTAATGAGATGCAGAGGTCGCGCTAGCCTTTAAAATGTGTATTTGTAAAATGCATACCATCTCAAAATCTGCGTTTTCAATCATAAGATCTGCCTTTTTACATATTGCATCAACATAGTTATATTATTTTCCAGTGTAACTATTTTAGATTAACAAAGTTAACATACAAAACAGTACAAATAATGGTAGTAGAAATAGACATAAAGACAAGCTTACCATGAAATGTTTTCTTTTGAAAATCACCCGTTCACGACGTAAAAATCAGTATTGTAGAACATGTACCAACTACTTCGTAATATAAACAACATTATGTAGTCTTTTACATCTGTGTTTTAGAAATGCACTGCTGTTATTTTTTTGCGTTTTTATTAAAATGTCCTTTATAAAACACAGAATTCAGCGTAAACAAGACCTCTGGAGATGGCACCCTACAAAACTTCAAACAAAATCTGGATTTATTCATCTGAACTACCCCCAAGTAAAAATGAAGAAAAACAACTAAGATCATTCCAAAAGTTGTATCTTTGGTCAGAAGCATCCCGGCAACGTCAGTCCCTAGTGAGCAGGTATTCAGTAATGCTGGGCAGATTGTAAGCAAATTCCAGTCATCGCTTAAATTAAAACAAAATGTGGATACTAGTATCATGTTCCTTAACACAATTCAAAAATAAGCCATTGACAATCAAGTTTATTGTATGTTAAAGATAAAATAAACCCTATACATACCAATCATTGTTAGTCTCGTGGGCAAAGAAACACAAGTATTATTTAACCATTTTATTCCATTGATTGGCGTTTAGGTACCAAACGCTATTTGCATGCTGCATTAAGTTTGACACTATTGGCCGTCTGTAAAGTGTTGCCAGTGTTGTGCCAAATTTTACATTATTTCACGATATGCGAATGCTATCGTGGTTCCAGTATTTTTTTTTTTTCCAGTGTGTGCAAGTGGTCTAGTCTGCTAGCAGCTAGGAGTGGGTTTTGGGACTGAGGATCTGAAAACAATATTGCAATATATTGTGATGCATATTGGAATTCAACGTTGAATGATGCTGATGTTGAATTTTTGCTACCAAAATAAATCTACATATATAAACTGTGCTTTTTGTAATTTTATGGAATTTAAAGTATTAGAATGTAATATGACAAATTAAACTCTCATATGAAATGCCCATTTCATACTAATTTTTGTTGGATCCTCTGTATGTGTATGTGCTCCCAATTTGAAAAATAGAAAGATTGTTGGATTGAAAGCTATTTAAAATTCGAGTCAATGCCCATGTTTGATCTATCGCCCACCCCCATTTTTAGTGAATGAATGTCAATCTTTCACCGTTTCTAATAACCATGCGCAAAAAAAATAAATAACCATGTGCAAATAATGCCTGAGATTTCAAACCTCGCTCTTCGAGTGAGTAGAACAAGTTGTGCAGTACAGTAGTTTCTCTGCATTGATTGAATTGTAAGCACTTTTTGTTTTGGATCCGACAATACAGACTGAGTCAGGTTGATTTACGCTTTCCTGTGAAGCTACAATCCAAATTTATTTTCATTTATTTATTTTTATTTTTTTTACAAACGACTTCAGCTTTAAAGGTTAATGTGTGTTTTTTTTTATGAAGATTTAAAATGACATTACAGTGGACTTACACAGCACCCTTTTTTCAGGCAAACCCTTTCTACCCAAACACTACTTCAAAAAACTATAATAAAATAAACATTTCAAAAGAAACTAGTGTGTAAACAGGTATATGTACATACAAAACTGTAAAACGAATGTTGTTTTTAATTTAAAACG